>OX328278.1:687500-692500 GCA_946814005.1 Chamaenerion angustifolium | reverse complement strand
ATCTATGCATGGTTTCCTTTAAAAGAAGTTTACTAACAACAAAGAGCTGAGTATACATGCAAACAGATGGGAATAAAAAAGAGGAAGAAACTGAAAATAAAGGAAAGGATATGGCTATATGAAACAATTGGATTGGGCATTTGGTCTAGTGGTATGATTCTCGCTTCGAGTGCGAGAGGTCCTGAGTTTGATTCTCAGAATGCTCCTAAATTTGTACAAATCATTGCCTCTCCCAAGATGAACAAATCATTTCAAATTAGGTTTATGGTAATTCAAACTCATTTTATTCTGCCTAGTAGAGTAATGATGCCCAAATAATGGATTGGAGACAATATTAGTGTTTCACTTCCATGGATCAAAATGTATGATACGAATCAGATCTATTTTTTGCACGGGTTGGACGAGTCAACCAGAACCTGACTCTCGCCTCTTACTGCGTTGAACCAGTCCCAACCCAAACAAGGGCCAGTTCCCTTTCCATGGATCCAAATGTATGACACAAAACTTATTTATATTTTGCACGGCTTGACAAGTCAACCGGAACCTGACCTGCACCTCTTATTGCTTTGAACCAGTCCCAACCCAAACAATGGATTTGATGCTATATGTATAGCTTCTTGGTTACCAAAACACAATTATATTGGCTTTATACTGTCTCTGCACTAGAACGAGCAACAACATTTTGCTTCTTATTTTCCAACTAGATTGGTTTCCTCTAGCAAAATCACTACCCAGATATGGACTTCCTTCTGTCTATCGGAGATCCTTCCCAATTAGCAAACACTATACGCCACCACCGTCGTGTTTTCTCCATCTCTATAGATCAAACCTTGTCCTGGTATATTCTTGATATACTGAAGTATCCGAATGACATCATTCCAGTGCTTAATGGACCTCCATTTGAGAGCTAAATTTTACTTAATACATTCCTTTAGAAGAGAGAAGTACATATATACCAGAGTGGTAGCTTATAGATTCTAAAGCACTCTCCATATATAATCATTCACCTACTTCTAGGCACTCTCCTATATCTATACATAATTAAATAAATCACATAGTTTAGATTCTTCTGCCTCAAGATAATTCTAACAATTCTTTTTAGATACTACAAGTAAGAGAACATGGTGTCATATTAATAGGGCATTTGGTCTAGTGGTATGATTCTCGCTTTGGGTGCGAGAGGTCCCGAGTTCGATTCTCGGAATGCCCCTGATTTTTTATATATATATATAATTTCCTAACCCATTATAAACAAAACAAAACATATAAGGTTTTATGGTAAAAAGATTTTGTGGTCAAATGATATATTTTATTTCAATCTAATCATTTAATGGAAGGGAAGAATAGGTTCACAAACTAAAAACAAAAACCCACTTTTTGATTGGTTGAAAATGAATACACAAATACCAAATAATTGCATCACGAATGAGAAAGGTTGGTTCTTCCCAAAATTCATCCGAGTGGATCTTAGATATCAATTAAAACCGCTTTGTCTTCCCAAGTTCCATTTTATAACATGAGAAAAGAAATATTTCTAACAACATCAATGAAGGCTAAGACCACCCATTCCCAAAAATCTAATCACCCTAAGTCAGCAAGTCTCTTTATGATTAAGGGTTATCAATATCTAACGACATTACATAAGGAAAACTATGTGCAAATAGACCCACTAATGTACCTAAACTCCCTGCTGCAATATGATGACTATGTGTTTTATTTCTGACTATTTTATATTCAAAATTAATGCTTGCAAATAAAAGCTTAAATCACTCGGATGGCAGTAGGTAGATATCTACGATCACAAACTCAATTATGCTCATAGACAAAGAAGTAAAATTCACAAAGAGAGGAGAGCATCGAAGACTTGAATGATCATCCTGTGGAATTTACTTATAAACCTAAGTTGAACCTCGTTGTTTGGACTAGTAGTTGACCTTTCTCGTTTGGACTAGTTCATGACTCCATTTTTATAACTGCATGTAATTCCATTTGTATCCCATTTAATCAAGTATTTTATCTTATCAATCAAGTTAGACGAGCATTTCGTACGACAAGATTAAGGAATTACTTGCCTAAGAAAAATTATAAGTATTTAAAACAAATATCTACACAATTTATCAAGAGAATGAGTATGTATAGACAAGTCCCTTTGGATATCTGGGCATTTGGTCTAGTGGTATGATTCTCGCTTAGGGTGCGAGAGGTCCCGAGTTCAATTCTCGGAATGCCCCTATATTTTTTATCCAACGTCTATTATTTTTGTTAAGATATTCAATTGTCCAAAATACTGCTATAATAAACCACTTATGGTAAATTCTATTTGATGAAACTCAGTACTTTTAAAACAACATTTTATAACTATTTTAAATCTTGATTCTAAAAAAAAATAATAAGTATTTTGAAAAAAACAGATTATTTTGTGTAGATAGTTTCAAAGTTATTTTTCTAAAAATAAGGGAAAATAGGATCGAATCCCATGCCTCTCACATGCAAAGTGAGAATTTAACCATTTGAAAGGGGAAGAAACAATTGGATTGGGCATTTGGTCTAGTGGTACGATTCTCGCTTCGGGTGCGAGAGGTCCCGAGTTCAATTATCGGAATGCCCCTGGTTTTGTACATATATCATTGCCACTCCTCCCAAGATGAACAGATCATTTCATATCAGGTTTATGGTAATTCAAACCCATTTTATCCTGCACGGGTTGGACGAGTCAACCGGATCCGGACCCGTGCCTCTTATTGTTTTGAATCAATCCCGACCCAAACAAGGGTTAGTTCAGTCATGTCATTTCGGATTGGATCAGAAGCTGACATGTCTAAACCCCCTAGCCAAAATAAAATCAATGACTCTAAACAATCGATCCAACACTATCTAATACCAACTAGCTAAATTTTACCTAATACATTTCTTAAGAACAAAGGAGTATATATTAGGGATGTCAAAACGGGTCATGGATCGACCCATGGGTCGTGTCAGGGACCCTCTGACCCAAACACGACCTGTGTATTCGCATGGGTCAGTTTTTGAAACTCAAACCTGATCCACGGGTTGACCCGACAACCTGCGGGTCAGAATGACCCGTCAGGAATAGTATGGCTTGGATCAGATTGACCCGTTCGACCTCCATGATCCGCTAGTGAATTTGAGTCGTTCGACCCATCATTGGTTAAAAAACCAGAAACCACACTGAGAGTAGAAGTACACAAATCTAATTTCACTCTATGATAATCCAATTGTTACTAAAAGATATCATAACATTAACATCACTTGGAGGAAAAACACAAGAGTGGTAGCTTCTAGATTGTAAAACACTCTCATAGATATATAATAATTCACCTACTTGTAAGTACACTATCCTATGGCTGTCTATTTATAATTTGCATAATTTTGGATAACTTTAACTGTAGATAATTCTAACAAGTTTTTTTTGATACTACAACCGAACAAAAGAACTAAAAGGATAGGGCATTTGGTCTAGTGGTATGATTCTCGCTTTGGGTGCGAGAGGTCCCGAGTTCGATTCTCGGAATGCCCCTAGTTTTTATACATATATATAATATAATTGTCTCACTCCCATTACAAACAAAACATTACATATAAGGTTTTATGGTAAAAAAAAATGTGGCCAAATGCGATATTTTATTTCAAAACCTCAATAGATCATAAAAGTCTCCTCTCTCTATATTTCTATCAATCTAGTCATTTAAAGGGAAGGTATGGATAGGTTCATACTGCTTTGTCTTCTCTGTTCCATTTCATAATATAAGAAAATAATTATTTTTAACGACAGCAATGAAGGCTAAGACCACCCATTCCCAATACTCTAATCTCCCTTTGGTTAATAATGAAAACTATGTGATTTGTTTATCTGGGCAAGTCCCAATACTCTAATTCCCAATACTTTAACGGCAGGTCTCTTTATAATAGCATTACATAATTAAACTATGTGCTTTGTTTATCTGGGCAAGTACCTTTGGTTGTCTGGGCATTTGGTCTAGTGGTATGATTCTCGCTTAGGGTGCGAGAGGTCCCGAGTTCAATTCTCGGAATGCCCCTACGTTTTTTATCCAACATCAATTATTATTTGTTAAGATATTCAACTGTCTTGAATACTGCTATAATAAACCACTTATGGTATATTCCATTTGATGAAACTCATTACTTTTAAAACTACATTTTATAACTACTTCAATCCTAAATATTTTGAAAAAACAGATTATTTTGTGTAGATAGTTTCAAAGTTATTTTTCTAAAAAATAAGGGAAAATGGGATGGAATCCCATGCCTCTCACATGCAGAGGGAGACTTTATCATTTGAGCTACACCCCTCACAATGACATCAACATTACAGGTAGAAAAGATAGAGTTAGGTCAACACAGAAAAAAGACTTACCGTCATACCTCTTATTTGGTTGGATATGTGTCCTCCGATTTCTTTTGATATTCCTTGTATGTATAGTAGATGACAACCACCACTTTCATATAGTTAAACGAACAAACAATCTGCAAGAAAAACATTAATAACTTAGTTTCGAGAAACCAGTCATAACCCAAAAGAAAGGACTGAGGTAACCAGAAGAATACATGACTAGATGCTGGCCATATTCTTAGAGTTGGTTTCCTACTGTAAATAATCAATCCTTAACAACCTCATACAAAGCTTAGAAAATGATGAAGACATACACCTCTTAAACAAGGAAAACGAAAGGATTGGTGAAACCAAAGTTTAATTTTTGCCATGTCCTGCTATGCCATTTAACATAAGAGAAGCGCATCTTTGAAGAAACTAAAAATTATTTAATGCAGAAACTGCAACTATCTTACATGTAGATACAGAAATGAGAGTTTCTTTATATAGGACAATATACAAAAGTTTTGTTCCGAATCCATCTATGTATGGTTTCCATTAAAACAAGTTTACTTCATTTATTTCAGTATCCCTCACCAAATATACTTTAGTTTTGGTATTTTCGGATTATAGTTAATTTTTAAAACAA